>VWZF01002521.1:289760-329283 GCA_013396755.1 Sclerurus mexicanus
AAAAAGGGAAGGCAATTTTTTTCACCAGGCCTTTTGAATGTCAAATCCTAAAAATCCCCACTCATAACTGTTGGAAAGATGAGCCAAAGTTACTTGTTGATATTTATGCCAGTATAGAAAGATACCTGTGTGCTAGAAATGTGTGTGAACATTGCTCCTACTATTAAGGCTTTTTTGAAAGGAGTCATAACTAGCTGCTTTTTCACATGTCAACACATTTTGACAAAAAGGAAACTGTAGGATCTACCTTTCAACATGCCCTTAGTTTAGGCCTGAATTTGCCTCAATAGGTGGAATTTTGAATCTTGTTTATTGTTATAGTTAACAAAAACACAAACCCCAACTCTTCAAATATAAATATATCACAAAAGTGTATATATTTATTTCTTTATTTCCTAGGAATCTATATCCTAGGAATTTGGCTTTATTGTTCTCTACCTTTTGTTTTGAGCCTTATTTATTGTTTCAAGTTTGTTGGAGTAACAAAGGGCCTAAAAACAGGATATAAGGTTTATACAGTTTTTTCTGAGAACTGCAACTAGACAAAAAACTAGATGAATGCTACTCTAATCTCAAACATTTAAATATAAATAATAAGTGTAGTTTGAAATACTTATGCTAACACAAGCTATTTTCTGATTCTTGTAATATTTAAATACCTTTGATGTTTATCAGACAACAATTACATTTATTCTCCTGGGGCAGTGGAAGACTAACAATTTGAAATAATTATCCTACCTTTTTTTTTTATTACTGTGCAAAATCAAATCTATGATTTTGCTGTCTGGTGATGTCAACATCCTCTCTCAGAGAACTAGAAAGGCTGGATTGGGCTGGGGTAAGCATCATACCACACAGAGCAGCTATTCAAAACAAAGACCACCACCCCAGACCTTGTCTAAAAGTGAGAGGTGGGCATTCATTTCACATTTATGCAATAATTTTTCATTGATCACTGAAGAGAATGTGCTCTTATATACACTCCTATTTACACGCTTACATTCAAGAATACACAACTTTTTAAATTTATTAATTCCTCACAGACACACATGGATACAAAGCTAGCAGAGTCTTTAAAGAGCCCCGTCATATGTTTAGGAGTGTAAAAGACACTTTGAATGGCCAATAAGAATCTGGCCACTTCTTTCCTAATCCTAATCCTGAACCAGCTTCCCATTCGGTCAAGTACAAGGCAGCATCCCTACCTCCCTGTTCCCATGGAAACACACTTCTAGCATCAGCCCAGCTTGCTTTTTTTTTTAAACCACCATCTGCCTGAGGAGTTGCAGGGCTTCCTCTAAGTCCCTTGAATACCAGTCACAGGTTTTTCAATGGTTTTCCTTTCCCTATTACAACCACCCTGGCAATAGGAGACAAAATATGAAAACTAGCATGCTAAAAACTCCAGCAAGGTCTTCCCAAGATCACTCTGTTGCTTCTGACCAGAAACATTACTAGAAACTTAGTGATGGAATTTGTAGCAGCAACAAGTAGGAGATTTTTTTCTACTAGTTATTTGCAAAACTCTCTTGTTTTAAAACAAATGCTTCAGTTTAGCTTCTCTGTTTTTCTTTCCAGTGAAATTCAAGATAGAGTGTCAGCAATCCTTGCCAGCACACTTGCATCTGTAACCTATGGAGGTGCAGGTATCAGTGTTCAGGTGCAGGCATCCTTCTCAAAAGCAGACTGTGCCTATGCATAAGTAAAGTAACAGTGGAAAAACATGTAATACAGTAGTTATAGAGGAAGGCAGAAGCAGAGAAAGAGGGTCTTCTCTGGTTGTCAGGGATCTTTCTGCTGCTATGCACAAAATGAAAAATAGAGGCTTTTAGGAAGATAGAGTTTCAGGTAGAGGGAGGGTTCAGTTTGTATTATTTGGTTTGGTCTTCTACCAGTTTAGTTTTCTTTGCTGGGAAGAGGAACTCTCCTGTTCCTTTTTGTCTTCAACCTAACATCTAAAATCTTAAAGCCTCTTGAGTAGCAGGAGCAGAGGTTTAATAAAGCCCAACTCCTCTTATGGCAGGCCTGATCTTACTCCATGGGAGCAATGAACAGCTTGCATCAAGGAAGCTTGTGTCCTGGACAGCTTCTGCCACTATGATCTGTCTCCTTGAATGAACAGGTCTGGTGTTCATGATGAAGTTCTCAGCAAAACTGCTCCTAGATGGCATCTTTGTGCTCTCACTACTTTTTCTGGTTGCATTAGATTGACAATAAACCTTTTTTTTCCCAAGCCAGTCTGACACAAATGCATCCTTCATTTGAAGAAAATTACTTCTACCAAAAAGTGTGGCACAGAGAACAAATTAGTGAAACACTCAAGGATCCTCTGTTTCTATTCTATTTTACCTTGCTCATTAATCTTTTCTTTGTGAGCTTTTATAAATGTGCCTTAAACCAGCAAAGCCTCTGGGCTGGTTAAGAGGGGAAGTTATCCTGTGCCTGGGCTTTTCTGTCTCCTTATCTCCTTCACAATCTGCCAGTTCTGGCTGAAATTCTCTCAGCAGTGCTTCTTTTTTTCCCAGACCATAGTGGTCGTACTTTGGAATGTTGCACAATACTGGGCGAGATCTTGGAGAACCCTGAGCTGAGCCATAAGTGGATTGGTTTGGCTAAATATCTTCTTTGTTGTTTGCTCAAGGACTTTTATACACTTCTTTGGTTTGCTTGTCTTTTTTGTACCTTTAACAAACCACTGAATGTGACACAGAGAACTTTGAGGCTATGTGGTATTTATTATAAAAATTATACTTGGAATTCCTTCATTTTCTAAAGTAGAAGCCAGGGATAGGCACATCCAGCACAGCCCCATATAACTTCAAGATTATTTCAGAGCTGCAGCATCTGAGCTGCCATGGGATTCACACTGTTGAAAAGAGCAGTGTGACTGCCTGGGGATGCTGTGGGAGTTGGACAGCTCTGGCATTAAGATACCGATATTAATGCTTCTCAACAGGTATTAATCCTGCTGGAGAGTATTTGGAGATTTTTTACGGACTACCGAAGGCAGGTTGTGCACTTTCACAGCTTGTCGTATGTGAAAGGGTGAGCTGAGAGGTGAGCAGATGGGAAGAGCCCTTACACAGCCTCTGTCAAGGCAGAAGAGGGTGGTGGAGGAGACTGTTACCAGGAGTTCAGCATTTTCTTCCTTTATAAAACTAGACTCAAAGACAGTTCAACTCTCAGTGACATGCAGCCTATTTGGAGAGAAGGTTGGTAAAGATATCCATTCAGAAGCAAGACATTAGAAATCCCTGCTTTTGAAAAATGACTCTTTAAATAAGCTTTAGTTATTTTTAATTCTCATGAAAAATCCATGAATCTGTGGTGGTGAGAGCATGTTGATTTTTTTTCAATTGCTCAGACAAATGTTGTGACTTCACATTTTATTTAATCAGGGCATCTGCTCTGGTGCATTTGCAGTGTTCAGAATTTGGCTGACGGCACCTGTTTGTTTATCCCGGCCATGCTGTCTTCTCTCACAGTCACTTTCTCTCTGGTACCACTCATTCAGCAACATATTGTCAGGCTTGGCATTGATGTTCTGTGTTGTTCTGGGAATTACAGGAGTAGATGGAGCATCTGAATTTGCTCTTTCGTGGGAGGAAATCAGTACTATCCTTTCTCACCCCGTCCTGGAAGAGCATGAAGCTCTTTCATGAAGCAGTTTTCCTCTCTTTCAGGTTTTTTTATTGATTTTTGAAAGTTAGTACAGTGAATTGTCACCTGGTAGCTCAGTACCATTTGACACTTTCCTGTTTTCCTGCATTTGCATTTAATTAAATTTTTAGATTGTAAAAGCTGTTGACTATCCAGGATTGGATATACTACTACACGTTGCTATTTAATGAGCTATAAGCCTAATGAATCAGAGTGCAGGCAATTCAAAATGAGAGCTCATGTGCATAAATGCATGTAAGTATTCAATGTCATTTACAAGGCATAATTTTGGGAGGTTTCACCATCCTCTCTGTTCCCTGTGTAACAAATCTCCTATCAATATCTCTTCACTGTAAGTGCTACTGTGCCTTTAGTTGTGAGGTTTTCCTGCCTGGCCTTCCTTTCTGCCTTTGAGACTTGCTTCTTCCTCTCCTGGAGGCCTCCAGATCCCAGGCTGATTGCTCTGCTAATTGCACAGAGACTGGCTCAGCTTCTCCTTTAATCCGCAGCCACGGTCAATTCTCCTGCTCACCCAAACAACCATTTCCTTCCTTCTTTATATTGTTCTCATCAAGACCTGCCTTTCCTCTGGTATAGGAAATTCCTATATCCAGCCTCCTCTTTAACACACACTTTTTTCTTCTTCACCAGCCTCCTTTACTTTGTCCCAGCCTGCCATAATCTTCTTTCACCACCAATCTCTGGCTCTTCAGTCTGAGGTACTTCCCACTTCCCCTGGTTCATACATAGTAGGTGGAGAAAAACCGTAATACATATAAAGCATAAAAACCACTGGGAAAGAAAAGCAAAAAGGTCAGTGAAAGGAGAGATATCACAAGTGAGTGATAACAAGTTACACAAGGTTAAAAAAGACAAATTGGGTTGACCAACTTGCAGTAACATAAAAAAGAAGTGGAGGAGTGGTGAAAGGAAAGTGAAGCCACCTGAAAAAACTAGGTACCAAGGTAAAGGAAAGAATAAATCTGAGCACAAAACCAATGAACTCGTCAGGCCAGAGAGCATCCTTTCATTCTTCATTCATAACTACCAAGCATTGCAAGGTCCGGGTCCGTACATGTTTCTTTCTATAAAATATATACCGGATTACAGAGGAAAATGTCCACATGTGCAGACCAGCAACTGAAAGAGAATTCTGAAGGGATGGGTGGCTCTTCCATCTGGTTTTCTGCTCCCAGAGCTGCACAGCTCCACCCTATTGACAGGTCAAACCAGGAAAACCGTGTGGCAGGACAATGGGTCTTTCACCAGCTGTTATCAAGGGTCTCTTCAGCCCACTAAAACAAAAGAATGTTGGTGGGGAGCGGATGCTTATAGATTTGTGTACCTGCCAATATGGCATCCTGTTTCTTTAATGTAAAGACAACAAGTGGCCTTTGCTTCTCTGCTAAGATAGAAGGGACACAGAAGCTCAAAATGGTATTTCCCCTCCAGTTTTCTTCTGAGTTTGACTGTTTTTCATCTACATTCTGAAAGTATACTTCATTAAAGACTGGAAGTGGAAATGGGGTGTTCTTTCAAACACAGTCTGGTCCAGAGCAGGGCTCTCCACTTCTAGTATGTATCTGCAATAATCTTCCAGCTGATTTAACAGCAACCTTGTAATTCCTTAAACTGCAAGTACCAAAAGGTTGATATGTCTTGGCAATATTATTTCACCACTTACACACACACATACCAGCTAAAAACTCATTCACCAGAGCTACTGAAGGCAGAAAATGTAAATCTAAGTGTGACCACAGGAACGGAATGCTTCTTAATATGTCTGACATTTATTATTAAAGAAAAAAACAGTACTGTGAATATCTGTTGGACTTTCCTAAAACCTTTCAGTGCTCCTAAAGAATAACGTCCTCTGCTGTGTCCTGGACCTCTAGGGGATCAAGCTTCACTGAAATCCCCAGAAACCTCTCTGAAGCCAAAAACCCTAACCTTCAAGAGTGTGGATCCATCCGGGCTTTCCACACCTCTCAGAGCTGGAAGGGTTCATGTAAGCTTTCCACTCTACTCTTTTGAACCCAGACATAAGTTCATTCTGCTCCCAGCTGGTCAGATGTAAGCCAGCCCCAAACCAGTAGCACCATTACTGTACCACTGACTCTGGAGGCTTAACAAACTGGGCTTATACGTTCAAGCCCGGGTACCATGGAGGACACTTTGGAGCAGAGTTGGCTCTCTTCCAGCCTGCTTTAGGACTGGATGTGATGATGCAGGTCTGCCTTTTGAGCCATAGTCCATGTTGACAAACTGTCAGGGAAGAAAAGGATATTACACCTTGTTGAATCACTGCCTGAACTCCTAAATGATTTATTATATGAGGGCTGCCCACCCATATGGAAGTGGAGCTGACAAGATTGCCAAGAAATCATTGCTATTGAGTGTAGAGCCAAAAAGGTTCATGCACACAGTCCTTAAAATAGCCAAAAGGGGGGGGGGAAATTCCTTTATTTTCATAAATTTATTTTATTATTACTTCTTTAATTATGTCTTTCTGTCTGGCCAGCCAAAGTGCTTGGAGTTTTTCCGAATTTAGAGGCCCCAGTGCTCCTCTGTGGGCCTCCAAAAGAAGCCCAAATGTCAAGAAAACCTCAACTGATCCCGCAAGAGAACAGAAAATACTTTATGATAATCCATGTTACTGATACCTGCCGATATCCTTTAACTCTTATTCTCAAGCACTTTTTGGCTGCTGGTGGGACTGCCTTTCACAGGAGCTCCTGATCTAGGCAGAGGAAAGGAGAGACATAGGTTACAGAACTCTCAGAGCTGATACAGCCAGCATTTTGGAGTATGTATATGTTTTTTCATTAATCATTGGTTTTTAAAAGGGCTGTATTTACTGAGTGTTTTTTTTTCTTGAAATACAATATTGAATACTAATAATTGAATGTATCCTCATTGTGTTGATGAACCATGCCCAGGAAACTGGATAGGGATTTTCATAAGGCTTTAAAGGAATTAAATGCTCAAATCTCATCAAAATTAATAGGGTCAAGCACCTAAGTCCCATCTATGCCTTAAAAAATTCCAGTCCTAAGACGCTGGTGACACCATGTTTCCTTAGCATGCTAGTAGGTAAGGAAAAGATCAAATTATGGCACGTCTCTAAGACATCATTAGCATTAAAGAAACATTTTAGAAACCATGGCTGTAAGTTCAGGTCAGACAATACAGGGAACACTAGAGTAATTCATCATTTGACAAACTGCAGCATCGAGGTTTTCCGATGGACAAGGGACCTTCAGCTAACTTTGGACTGTGTGCAGAATGATGTTTCTCTGAAAATTAGTATTTTAATCAGTTTTCAGTGCTGAATTACAATCTGCCAAATTTGTGTCTGTGCACTACTTCCAGACTTTTCAATCAAGTTTCATTGCAAATGTTTCTCTTTGTAGACCACTTTGTGAGACAGTGTAGTAGAGATTGTTGTGCAGGAAGAGATTATCAGCCTCTGGAACACCTTGTGAGACTGGTCAGCACCTTACATGCCTCAGTGAGACTGGGAAATCATGAGCCTATCAGGAATAAAGACTTAAACCTTGTTGGCAATCAAGACCTGTGGGATCTCCATCCCAGTGTGTAAGGGAAGTCATGCAAACGGCTCCACAGAGTGGAAGATTTTCCATCAGTGCAGAATGACTGGGCTATCAGCTGTGGGAGCTCTTGTAACATGAAACTAATTGTACTTTAAGGTAGCTGGTGTCAATGCAGCACTCAAGTATTCATGATCTAAACCTAGAGGAAGGAGGCACTTCAAGAAGAAAAATGGAGTCTCGTGTGTGGAGAGTAAGACATCTTAAGAGAAATAATGGTTCTTCAAGGCATATGGTATGACAATCTCTGGGTGTGTCCCAGCATCACCAGGTGGCTAGTCTTCCCTTCCACTTTCTACAGCAGTTAATTTCTTCAGCTGCTGAAATGCTGTGAAAAAAAATTGAGTACAGACTGCTGAAAGTGGCCAAAGGCATTCCCAGCATAGGAGAAGCCAGCTGGAAACCATCACGGTGTGCATAAGCACATGCTGGAAGTGCTGTGGAGAAGTGTAAGAGCTGAACATATGCTCCATTAAACCTGCCACTTCTTAGGGCTCCTTTGTTGCAAAGACTGTATGCCTCTTATTTTCTGAGGGCTTGAAAGTGCTGAGGGCTTGAAAGTGCTGAGGTCTCCGGGAGAAATGCAGGGAAAAGAATAAGTTGTCAAGAAAACCTCAGGCAGGTGAGAAGGAGCTGTGAGGGAGGGAGAGAGTCTGCCCTTCTGTATGTGGGATATGGACCTTTGTTGGTTTCTTCCTAAATCTGCTGCTTCCCCCTTTTGAACTTGGCAAGAGCACATAGACTTTCTGAATATATTTGTATTTTTCAGTACTCATGATTGTGAAACCCAATTTGTGTTCAGAGAGGAGAGATTAGGTTTCTGCAGCCCATCTCACAGGGGAGGCTGGATAGTGGAAAGAAGGCATACAAACTTCCAGGGTCTACTTCTTGCCTCCATCTTAAACTTCTGGCCCTCTATGCCTTAATTGAAATTACTTATTTGGAACATTCTGCATTTAAAAGCTTGTGATAACACATAAGCCATCCACTGACTGATCTCTTCTTACAGAAACACCGTGCAGAAGTAGAGGGAGATGTTTACATCAACAGATATCCTCAGTTTATAACATGGTGACTGATTATGAAACTTAGGGCTGACTTTCCAAACCTGTTTAAGTGATTGTAACACAGTTAACACATCCTTTACAGAAAACATGCACAAAAATAAGGAAATGAATAGTTAAACACATAATAAATCTTTTGCTTTCCACCAGATAAATACACTGTGCTTATCAGGTATAAACCGTGGCCTATTTCTTCATAATTGTAATCATAAATCTGGCTCAGTTGCTGTATACATTCTACTATCTGTGTGTTTAATTTTGAAAAATACTCCTGTAAATTTCCAAAACATAAGGGGATTAGTTTTTTTCATAGATATTTACAAGTTATTAGTCTGGATGATAATAGCAGGAGAACAGACAGAAAGGAAAGTATATAATGACAATTTATCCTAACATTCCATATGCAACTAAAGTTGCATCTAGGATTAGAAGCACAATTTGATACTGCTTTTATATTTACATATATGTATGTATATGTGTATATTGAGTTTATTGAAGAAAGAACATAAATTTGGGCGGGGCCCTATTGAAACAGTTGTGTTATATAGAAATATGCTTTTCATTCGAATTTTAAAAGGAATGGTGTGGTTTTATCAGTGTGATGGATGTACAGAATCTAGGACATGTGTAACTACTTGTTATTTTCCTTTCAGTGATGCAGTGGTTGGTGCTGCAGTAGCTCTGTAGCTGTAACATTTAAAAAGCCCACTTTGCTGTAATGTGAGTTCCATACCCCGAGGAGAAGCCAGACTATTGGGCTGTCCCTGTGGATTTCATGAAGTGTTTTGATGCTGAATGAAGATAGTTAGTTGATATTCCTGTAAATTTGATGAACGGATAATTTTATGGAAGTTGTTTACATTCAAAAATATTTTTAGGAAATGTTTTGTGTTTACAGAGGTAATCGAACTGGTGCATTATCCCTGGTTTTAGCAAACTGATGTTTGCTAAACTACTGATGAGCACTAAGAATGCTGATAGTGCCATTTTTAGAAGGCAGTGTTGAGACCAGAGTCCTCATTGTGAAGAAGTTATGTGCAAAGTGAAAGATAATGGAGGAAATAATGTATGACTTGTCATGCGTAAGCAGTTGTTTTTAGTTAGCTCCTGCTCGTAATGATAATCGTTTGCACATTAATTGTTTCAAATGTCTTACAATGCATTTAGATTTATGTTCACTCTGGAAAAAAGTCAGGAGTTACGTTTCAAGCAGGACCATCTGGTTTGCTGTGGATGTTTAAAGTTTATATGGGTACAAAAGCAATTGAAGAAATTCACTGAAGGAAAATCTGTCAAGGAGTATTAATGTAAAGATAGCACATCTGCCTGCATGGCATCCCCCCAACTGCCTGTAAGCTGGTACAGCATGTAAAGGCACTACTATAAATTTAATCTCTTCTGACTTTCTACCCCGAGGTCCTGCTGTTGACCATTCACAGATCCTGCACAAGGATGCTTTTTGATCAGATCTTGTGAAATGCTATAGTGCCCTTGAGACTAGAAATCAGACTTGTGATCTGAGGTGCATCTCAATGTTACTGATGGTTTTGAAGGTTTTTTCCACCCTCAGTGTGCTTTTTTGAGATGGCATAATGCTGATAGCATCAGAAAAATTATGGGCAGGGAAACAAAGTATTCTGTAAGTTACAGTGCCATCTATAGAAGGAACAGAGCACCAGCCTGCAAACAGGTTTCACCGCCTTCAAAAACCTTACTTTTTACCTTCAGCAACAAGGTCACTGTTTTAACCATCAGGTGAAACTAAACGTTAAATCCAACAGGAAACTCTGAGCATTGCACTCAATCTCTAGGCACTACTGAAATCCTCAGAAAACTTACTCAGCTTTCCCCCCTAGTTCTCTCAGGCCATATTTTGCTGCCAGTGTTGTCTCCGTTTTGCATGTGTGTTTTTCAGATGGGCCTCCAACTCCTGGTAACACAGAGCTGCTTGGTGGTCCCAATTAAAGGCCAGGGCACTCTTAAAGTTGGCCTTCCCCTTGCTAAGGGAGTAGGCTAGTGAAGGTTCTTGTGTGAGACTTTGCACAAGACAGAATTAAGCAAAGTCTTTTAATTCTCAGAGTACACGTCTGTGATCACCTAGTGGCAAGGGCTCTGACTGGGAGGTCAGGGTTCTGCTTCCAGCTTCCTGTTGTTTCTGCAGCTGATGCTTCTGTATTTTAGGAGCTGGATACCGCCAGCAGACTGTTGCATTGCAGAATAAGTTGTACAGCTCTCTGAAATATGTTTTGCATAAAGAAATTAGATATATATTAAGCCAAGGAGAGACATTGAAATGTTGCCTTCATGATGAGGAGTTAGGAACTGGTGTGAAAGAGTCAGATTCCAATCCCTATTCCAGGGACTGTGCATTGCTTAGGAGGTGGAGGACCACTGCAGGAAGAAAGAGAGAGAATTATTCACCATGAAGATCCAGATAGTTTAGTAGTCGTCAAATTTAAAGGTAGAGGACTTCAGTGTATGTTTTGTCATCAGAGCAGGAGAAAATGCCTAACCAGGGAAGTGATGTAACCCCAGGGTAGCCTGTCATGTCTCTTCTTTTTCTCTCATTCAAAAGGGCACCTAACTTTAGGAGAATATTCACTGTAGGAGTGTTCAGCAGGGATAAATACCTCCTTCTTACCATCACACGTGTTTAACTCCTCCTAGGGTAAACCTGTGCCTAGACTCAGTATTTCCCACCAGCTGGTGCAAGCAATGCCCCACTCTGTTGTTTTCCACCTCTGTACTCCCCAGCCATAAGCCCCTTGTTCCTCCCATTGATTTTTTAGGGGATCATGCTGCCTGACTGAAGGCTGAGGTTTCCCTGAGTGACAAAGTATGCGGGAGCAGGGCTTTGCTCTGAAGACTTTGCTCAAGAGGGATGGTGGCAGAGCAGGGCATTTAATATAAGACTCCAGTGACCTGGTCTGACTTGCCCAGCCCTCCTGCTTTTTTCTACCAGTTGGCCTCAGCACTGTGGCTTATCACTGAACATCCTATTGCTTTGGACAATAATGGTTTTCTGCTGCTTATAAGTCTATAGATTTTGGTTAGATGAGTAAAAGAAGACCAAGGATCTAATGTAGTACCATGTACCATCACTGGGCATTTTGCCACCACTTTCAGCTGGATTAGGAGTTGGGTTTATTGCCTTGAAGAAACCCGGATGAACTGTTCTTAAGCTAAATGAAAGGAATGATTAACTCCAGTTACTCTTCCACTGTCTTCTTGCCTGAAGTTGCTTCATGAGGACCCTGATTCCAGGGGAAATGAAATTGGAAAAAACAGCTTCACTGTGCAACTGAATCTCTCGTGCTTACCTACAGCAATGTGCTTCCATTTTTAACACTGTCAAAAACCTACTTGCAAAACAAATCTGAGGAGATGAAAACAAAAAAATAAGACAAAAATTCACAAACATTTTTAAAAGAAACAGTTTAAAGTCTTCCACTACTGAAAACTACTCTCTACATTTACTTGGTATTTATAGGTTTGGGGAAAATATTTTGAATGAGCAGAGAGAATTAAAGTTTGTCTTGCAGCAGGACTAATGTTTGTGATCTTAGTTCCAGGGGGGTAAAAAAAATCACTGTCACACCCAAAGTCTGACTAACTGAGATGAGAGTCTATATGCTGCCATTCCAGAAATACAGACCTGTAGTTCTTTCAACCCTGACACTTTCCTTTGCTTGTCATCTCAGTGAATACTTCCTTTTTCTAAATGCCCACCTGGCTATAGAAAGTAGCACAGAGTAAGATGATACTCCACGAGAATAAGGGCATGACAATGAGTCCATGGAGTCTCTTGGGCAGAGGTATTTTTTGCACGATGGAGAGAACCTCTCACTCTTGAGATATGGTGGAAATAGAGAGGATATCTTAGGACAAAGACTATTCTGGGAAACAATCCCCTCATCACTGCATGCCAGTTAAGCTCCAGCACAGCTCATGCTGTGTGGCTGCTTCAAAAAAAATGCAGACCTGGACTGCTTCTGTCCATCTGTTGTGTCTCACCCTGAAGGCTTCCCAGACTAGCACACTTAGAGATGTACTAAAACAAACACATCTGGGCCAGAAGACGTAAGTGAAACTCATTACAAATTCAAGTACAAATCTGTACCTTAGAATACAGTACATTTCTATATGAAAAGACGACTCCGGACCCTGAACATTTTTCAGAGTAGGTACAATTTTAAATCAACCATGAAATGAGAGGCCTGGCCTTCTGTACTGTGGGCTGCAGTTGTATGTCTGAATACCATAAGCATGCACTGGCTGTATTTTAGAAAACCTTTTCCAGTATTCCATTCCAGTAATTTCTGGTGTCCTTTCCTTTTTAAATGCAGAAATATAATTCCCTACAAGAAATTGCATGAGTTTCAGAGCACTTTCCTACATTATGGGTAATTTGTTTATTATTACAGCTTACAAAGTATATGCATATTAGTATTGCAAATATGTCCTCCAGCTAGTTATCTTATATACATTGGAAAAAGCTTTAAGGGTACCACCATGTACCCTTTCGTGTTACAGATTTCACTGTTCATGCTTTATTTGCAAATAAAATATGCACAAGCATTTATTTTGCCCCAGATAAGAATGAATATAAATAAATAAACAAAAAGGTGTTGAAAGCCTTTTCTAGTTCCTGCATCTGTGTTTCCCTTCTGAAACAGAAGTCATTCTGAAAGCTTCACTGAAAGCTTGCTTTGAAAATGAGCATTTTTGCAGACTGCTGACTGCAGTACCACATTTGCTAAAGAGATGCAGTCACACAATGGTTTGCTTCTGTATTATCTAGGTCATGGACCAGAATTCTCCTGGGTGCTAACATTTTCAGTTAAGCTGAATTTGTTGGTGCACAGTGGAGCTATTTTCCTTTTTAAAGCTGGTCCTAAATGGGAATGCTGAGCATCATGCCTGGTTAAACTAGTTTTGGTTCCCTGTAGAGTGAAGGGGTGAGGTCCTCTTCCCGAGGGGCTGGCCACTCATTCTGCCATGGCCAAGCATTAACCTGGAATTGAAGTTCCCTATTTTGTGCTCCCCACCCAATATATTAACCACTCTTGATTTTGTGAAGTGACTTTGGCAGTGTTGTAGCATGATACCTGAAGGGGTTGCTTGCATCATCTGTGAAGAAAAGTAGTTCAGCAAACTATAGTTAAGGACATTGACCTGTTGGAGTGAGTGCAGAGAAGGCCACCAAGTTGATCAGAGGGATGGAACACCTCACCTGTGAGGAAAGGCTGAGAGAATTGGGATTGTTCAGCCTGAAGAAGAAAAGGCTTTGGGGTGACCTACCTGCAGCCTTCCCGTACCTGAAGGGAGCCTACAGAAAAGATGGGGCTAGACTTTTTACAAAGCAATGTAGTGACAGGACAAGGGGAGATGGGTTTAAATTGGAAGAGAGTAGGTTTAGATTAGATATTAAGAAAAAATTCCTTACTGTGAGGGTGGTGAGGCACTGGAACAGGTTGCCCAGGGAAGTTGTGAATGCCCCATTCCTGGAGACGTTCAAGACCAGGTTGGATGGGACTCTGAGCAATCTGTTCTAATTAGAGGTGTCCTTGCCCACAGCAGGGGGGTTGGAACTAGATTTTCAAGGTACCCTTCCAACTCAAATGATTCTATGATTCTATGATATTTAAAGCTTGTCTCTTTGCACAAACTTTCGGTACTAAGAGCCTAATTTAAATCCTAGAAATGCAAACCCTAGAATGTAAAATGTAGTGGATTCCAGAAGTCACTGTATGATAAACCTTCCCTAAATTCAATGCAGTAACTGATCTTATTTTTGTTCCTAATCCTCCACCTCTTACACATGAATATGTTTGTGAGCAGTAGCTCTACCTCAAGCATTTTAAAGAAGTGCCATGCAGGAAGAATTGAGTGCTTTTGAGTTTTATGATTTCTTATTTAGCCTTAAAGTTTTATAAATAATTCTATATATTATGATGATCCATGATATTATTATGATATATATTATGATGATCCATGTTGGATGTTGCATATTTCACACAATGTGAATAAGGTATTCAATCTGTTATGTACATAAGAAAAATAACAAATCTGGGTCCAGTCAGTGACTTGTTCAGGACAGCACAAGAAAATCTAAAGATAAACTGCATGGCCAGTTCTGGCCCTCAGTTCTGCTAGATATTCTCTTTTCTCTGGAGAGAACCTTTTCTTCACCTGTTGGTCCATACTGTATGTAGGAGGTTATTACATGGATATAATCAGAAGTACACCTTGACTGCTGAAGTACTGGAAGGACAAATATTGAGATCTTGCCATAGATATAAAGAATAATGTGGGACTGGATAAAGCATATCCAACTTGTTATTATTTCTTAAGAAGCTTTATAGAGCTTATTTCTTAAGATTTCCAGCAGCATTCTTATGAAAGAAAAAAACACAAAACCACACACATCAAAAAAACCCCCACCAAACAAAACAAAACAAAAAAAAACAAAAACCCTGGACAGAAGGAAGTTGCTCTGTTGGTGGTCACTGTTTGAAAAGTCCAAAAATCTCCTGTCTGAGAATGGAGGCACAGACAGCCCACACAGGTCTGTGCTCTTCTAATACACACAAACGTTATCTATTATATTGCAGTGTGCAAATATTCTAAAAATGTATACTTTATTTATACAAACTCATGTTACTGCTGCGGTAAAAAATATTTGGGAAAGAAGTTGAACTTGTGAACGCTTACACTTCAGACTATGGTTACATAGTTGAGATTCACATTTTCTGCCTGGTTATAATTTATAAACATTGGATTTAGTCAGGGAAAGTCTTTGTACAGCTTAACTGTAATTTCCTGTGGTAAATGGAGTCTGATGAGTGAGGATATGAAATCTTGGAAAAGTTAAATCATTCTAAGGAAAGCTGTCCTACTTGATGTAGTAGAATTGGTATAATTTTGTAAGAAGGATTGCCAGTTTGCTAATACCCTGTCCAGTCTAGAGTAAAAAATACCAAGTAAGGGGCTTCCGCTTAAAAGCAAATGGACTTTTGCCCCCCTAATGTGATGGGTTCAGGCTCTGAGTCTAAGCAGATGTGGAAATATCATCAAGTGTCTGACTGAGGAAATCACTTCAGCCTATATATAATTTCAACCATGTGTTCAAGCCTAACTGAAGGCTTGATTTTAGTTGAAATCACGGACTAACATGAGCTGAGGTGCTCTGCAAAATCAGATCCCAAGTGGCACACAGAAAATAAAAATAAGTTCTCCTGTTCAGTCCGGGAGCTGAATTTCGTTAGCATCTTTGAGCAGAGAATTTTTCTCTGCCACGCTGAATCTAATGGACATTTCCTGTCGTGCATGTATCAAATAGGCCAGTAACAAAAACAATGTTGCTGTGGAGCTAATGTTTCGATTTTTTGAGGTACCGTATTTCTTTTCCATTGCACCTCACAGGGACTCAAGTGCGCCTGTGGATTTTCCTTTCAAAAATGCCAGCTAAATTATAAAAACTCCACTTGCATACTGTTTGAGGCTGGCAGGAGAAATATCACAAGATGTGAAAATCAAAGAGATTTTAAGCTAATTTCTTCCCACATTTTTTCAGTCTGCCAAATGAGTGTGTGGTTCTCAGGCTGCACACAGTAAGCATGTTCCTTGCAGGAAGACAGGCAGCAGTCCCAGCTCTCCTGGGGCTCTCTCCTATAACAAGCCTCAGGAGTGACAATCGTGAGCTACACACATCCACACTGCAGCTAAGCAAAGGATTAAAGTCCATCACCTGACTCATGTGGATCCCTGCAGCAGCTGTGGCATACAGGCAGTAGGAATGAAGCAACTTTTGTAAAACATGTTGTACAAAATCTCCATGTGCTTAACCAGCAGTTTCTCATTGCCCTGAAGCACTGCACTTTCCCAAAGAGCAACAATTTCCCTAAACCCTCATAGCCTGATCCAGGGCTGTGGACATGCATCAGACTGATTCAAACTAAACAGGATTTTGCCATCTTAGATAAAAGATTTGCATGATTTTTCACAGGAAAGTTTGTTGTCATTGCTGCCTGCGTCCATCATAAATGCAGCAGGGATTATTTTATGACTTGTTCTCAGAGGGTCATGAAAATTGAAAACCAAGTCCCAAACTGTGTATTAAGGGAAGATCATGTCCACTTCCATATACAGTATTGGGCTACATCTAAACCCTCCAACAGCTGTTTTCTGAAGTAGGGAAAAATTAACCACCCAGTATCTAACCACTTGTTTCACATTATTCAGTAAGAGTTGATCCTGAGAAATGTTGTTTATTGACACAACTTGACCTTCAGGACTGTTGTTCAGTGAAAGGAGAAAGAATGAGAGGTAAAGTCACAGAAAGTATCCAGCTAGCCAAACAATTATATTCTTTTCTGAACCACCTTGTTCCTTCATCAATACTTCTTCAAACCATTCCATAAAACCATCAGAAATATGGCCACAGCCTTGTCACCTGACTCTTCTGTATGTCAGAAAGCCTAAATACTGCAACCACTCTTTCTTCTGTAATCTATATGATCCTCAACTTCCCAGTGTTGCTAAACATATTTGTGAGATGGGAAGGGGAAAAAGATGGAGAAAGCAATATTTCTCGAGTGTTGATGCCATGTAAGTCTACTGAAAAAATATCTTCAGGCATTAGAAGGAGACTCTGGGGACTATATGTCAATACAGACTCTTTTTGCAGACAGACATGAGTTCACTTGACTGTTCTCCAAGTCAGCACTGAGCTTTAGCTAATTAGCCAAGTTAAGAGGGAGGATGTATTAACTCAGGCCCAGAGCCAGAGTAGAGTAAATATAAAAACTCATCTTAAAAAAAACCAAAAAAACAAAAAAAACAAAAAAAACCCAACAAACCAAAACAAACAAAAACGAAAAAAACCCAACCAACCAACCACAACCCATATGTAGTTATAAATTTAGTTTTAATTTCAACTCTGCCATCCATTTCAAGCATCACTTTAGGCAAATCAGGGAATCCATCTCTGTTCCTTTCTTGCAAAGCTGGGATAGTGAAGCTGTACTTCTCCCACTCTCCACACACTAAGAGTAGAAGCTGTTCTGCTAAGATGTTAACATGCACACATATAAAGACTTGAAAAGAAAATCCAATTCAGTCTGACTACAGTGTTGTAAGTAATAATACCTCTCAGTATGGTATTGAGTGTTCTTAAGCAATGGAATTGACTCTCTTGTTTTTTATGATACCCCGCTTGAAACACTAAAGCAACTGAAATACCTTTGCCCAGTCTTGTTCCTCCAATGTCATGCAGATCTCACTTTTTATATCTTGCTGCAGGCCTTGCAATATCATCTAACCACATCTGAAACTCATGTAAGGAAAAAGTACATGAAGTTTTAAATCAGTTCTACAAAGCTCATTACTTGTGCATTGAAATTCATCTAGCTCCACATTTTTGACACACAAGTCTTTAAGGGATTGGGAAACTTCCACTGAACAGTCTTATGTTGGTCATGGTACAGCTGGAAAGATGGTAATTGAAAAACATGCAGAAGTTCTCTCCTTTTTCCATTTTCCCTATCATTCACTGCTCTTTTTCCCATGAGGGTACCCACAGGGATGTTACACACATCCTCAGGGAGGACTCCTCCAGTTTCTGATTCATTGACCATGGAAGAGCTTCCTCAGATCTTCCCTTGGCCTCTGGTTTCCCCAACTCTCTGTGCAGTAACAACCCTCCCATCAGTGACAAAACGTGCTCCTCCTAGGTGCATCAGCTGCTGCTTCTGCAGCCATTCTTGTCCTTCCACCCCAGTCTGGGAAAAGCAGCAGTCAGCAGCATCAGCCTCCAGCTCTACCTGCAGGGAACAACTCCCCCACATAAGGCACAGCGAGGAGACTCATGATTAGCTCCTTCTGAAGGAGCACACCACTCAGTTCCCAAGGCTGGGACAACACTGATGACTGCTCTCATTTTTCATGCTGTAATAGGTAACCTCAGGTAGCTTAACAAAAGCTGGTTGTTAAATTCTGGTCCCTTACAAACTTCCAAGAATGGAGATGATCCTGTTTCTCTGATGACTTGTTCCAGTATTTCACCTTTCCATGAAGAAGTACTCTTCTAGTTTCCAAATGTCCCAAATTGAACCTTCCAAGCTGCAATTTGCAGTTACTGCCCTTCAATATACCATCTCCTACTACCAAGAAAAAATATGGCTTTGTCATCTTTGCAACTGCCCTTGAAGTAGTTGCAGGCTACAATTAGATCCTGCCTTAGTCTCCTCCACGCCAGACTACAAACATCCAGCTCCACCAGTCTCTCCTTGTAGGCCACATGCTCCCTGCCTCTGTAGCCTGCTGCTGGACCCTCTCCAGATTCCTCCACATCCTTCTTGGACTGGGTGTGGAGATCCAGAACTGAACTGCTATTCCAGGTGCAGCATCACCAGTGCCAAGTAATAGTGGATAATAACTTTCCTCCATCTGTTTGTCTTGCTCCTCCCAATATAACTCCCAACATTGTATGTGACTTGCCTTATTCACAAGGAGAGCACTCAACACATGGGCTTATATTCAGTTTGACACCTGCCATAGCTCCCAGGTCACAGCAGGGCTGAAACTCAGCCCTTCACCTCCCAGACATGTGATGGCTCCAGCCAGGTGCCAAGCTCTGCACCATGCATGTTGAACTCCATGAGGTTTCTTCTAGACCCATGCTCTCATCTATTGAGGTCCCTTGGGTTCAAAGAATTTGGAATGTCAGCCATTCCTTGTAACTTAATATCATCCTGTGCAAGAATTTAAAAATTACAACATGCAAGTGATATTTTGATTCCTTTGGTCACAAAGGAACTTAAATTCTGTTACTCCGCTTCTGGCTGCATTTTTCCCCATTCTTATTTGTTCCCACTTGGTCCACAGTCTCATTGAGCTGAAGTCCTGTCATCAGCACCAGGAGAGGGACCCTGTGACTATGAGGTTTATTGCAGTCTCTTGTTTCCTCCCAACACCCAGCACTGGTCCCTTAGAGCTCCCCACTGCCTTTGCATCAAAGGCAGAGGATAATAGTGTGTCTAATTCATTTTTCAGCTAACTATTTCTCCATCTTGAATACTTAGAGATTTATAAACTGGTCTGTACATCAAAAGTAGGATGCTGTTGGACTTAGTCCCACACTTTCCTTACTCTCCCAACAAAGTATTCCATTTAGCATGGAAATAGTAGCGCATATATTGGACAGCAGTTTATACTGGACAAAGAGGTGGTGTGATGTTCTATCAGCTGCAAATAAACTGTGTATCTAAGGCTATTCAAATGTATAAGAGGCTTTGGACATTATATTATGCTTAAATTTTGACCTAAAATAAGGATTGGCTATTTGGCTGCATCACAAGCATGCTCAAGCGTGTGAGTGGTCCCACTGAAAGCAGTAGGACTACCTATAGATTTAAAAATGAAGATTGCCTCTGGATCCGTTCAGCCGCTGGACTTGGTGCTCAAAGTTTCCCAATGCTGCCACCTACAGAATAGGTTGACTACAGCTTTCAACTGAGCAGGGAAGAAAAAAAATACTAAGATCGCACATGGTCAACTCTGGATATAGTTCTAAACTAGCAAGGTGCAGGTCTAAACAGATAAGCCAGAAATCTTACCTGATATGCTTAAATATTTCCAAGGATAGTTCTTTATATTAACTGTTAAAAGTACGCCTCTGGAAGGCTGCACAAAAATGGCAGGAACTTGTTAATTCAAATTAAATTGTTCAGTATACTCTTCTATCTGGAAGAGCAGCAGTGGCAACAGCCAGTCACAGGTTTCTTTCAGAGTGGGCATAAAACACAGAACAGGCATTGCAAGCTCCTGCCCTTTTCAACAATTGTCACAGGGAAAATTCAGGGTAAACTCAGGAAAAACACGGGAGGGCTTTAGATGAGAAGAGGGTCAAAGGTACTAATTTACTTAAGAGGGATGCACAGGAAATCAAGGAAAGATAACAGTTCCATACGGAACTACAGATTTAAGAACAAAGAGGAGAAAAGGAGAGACAAGAAACAAAATGAGCAGCACGTCAGATAGGATGTGACCAACATCTACCTAATTTATGAGAGAGCATCTTCTCATGAAAACAGTGTTTTGATACATAGCACCCTAAAATAGCCTACAGACATTTTCACTTCTTGGCTATAAGACCCTAGGCCTCAAGCTACAAACTCATCAAAGGGGTTTTACTTTAAAAATATACAAGGCTTCAAAAATTCACCCACCAAAGTTATTAAAAGGGCAAATTCATTTAATACCTTGAGAGAGTGCAAGGGAGAAGGCACTGCATGTATTTCTCAGGAGGTAAAAACCCCACACTTTTACTGGCAAACTTTAGAAAACAAGGGAACTTGACAAAAGTTTAAAAGGCAACCTTCAACAAAAATAAAGAATTCCAGAAAGCATTGACTTAGCACATGCTAACCCATACAACTTAGCAAAATCTAAGCCACCCAGCTCAAAGTTACCCAAAATATCAAGAAAGGAGATTGAGAGAGAAAAAGAGATAATTATAGCTACCACCCTACATCCCGTGCAAGTCCAGCTTCTGCATGTCCACATATTAGGGTATGACCTCACAGTGGCCACACATGGTGCTGGTTTTATCTGATCTGACCTCCTGTGGCCACCCCACCCAGGTGGGGCTCCCAGCGTGCCAGCCGTTCTGGATCTGGGTTAGGGGCTCCAGGGGGTGTGGTGTGGGACACTGCTCTCACTGTCTAGTGACTGACACCTGCTCCCAGACTGCTCAAGGAGGGTCCAAGGGGCTGGGCTATGGAACAGGGCATCACCTCACCTTTGTGAAATTTGACCTGTCCCTTCCTGCCCACCACACACATCTGAGTTGGTCCAAGCCAATAATTAGTTTAATAATACCGTGTCGCACATTGGTCCAAACACTTCCACCATGTGGAACAATGGGCAAAAATTAAAACTCAAAAACTGTCAAGTAGGTAAAATTAGCTAGAAAACATACAAAACCCCCGTATTTCTTTTGAGATTATACACACCTGATATGACTTTAAGACATCTTCCTTGTTTTCTGTTTATGACTTACTGAATGCAGTTTTAAATTGCCACATACATACTTCTATGCATTGTGACTTTTCTTGTGAATGCAGTAACACATTTGGAACTGTAGCATTGTTAATATTGCAAAATCTTCCATCTATTCAGCTTACAGATCCTCACCTATAGTTTGAAGTCTCCTTCACCTGAAGCAACTCTATCCCAAATCCCAAGATCTCTACCATCCTCAGTAACTCCTCTTCCTCTTTTTAAAACCCAGGGTGTTTTGAAGTAAAGCTCAGCTGCCCAGCTGTTCGCCAAGCCCCTGCAGTCATTTCTGCAGAGTAAAATAACCTAGCTAGTAATGTTATACATGAGTGGATGGGTAAGATTCATTCCTGAGTGGTTCTCTTTGTTTTCATCATTTGAAACTGCACCTTAGACCAGAATGTGAGAAAATAAGAAAAGTCTGTCACAATCCTTTCCCTGTTTTTTTTTTTCATGAGGCCAAAATCATGAAAATGTCTCCTTTTAGTAGATTCTTAACTTGGAAGTTTGAGCAAAAGAGTGAAAAAAGTTAATGAAATACTAAAATAGCTTCCATAGCACAGTTTACATTGCTAATTAAAACAAATACCCCCTCCCCAAACCAAATTATAAAAAAAAACCAAAAACCACAAAACAAAGTCAGAACTCAGTATGTTTGACTGCTGGAATCACTATAAAAAATACAGTAGCATCTCAAAGGCATTTTCATGTTGCTTCAGCCTTGACCTGTGTAACTCTGCACAGGCACAGTTACAGCACGTACCCTCATAATGGCCTTGAGGGCAAGGAAAGGGTCTTCTGTGGCATTAAAGCACACTGCCACAAGTGTGGCATACAGCTCACTGGTCTCTGCTCTCATGCCCCTCCTCCTCCTGTATCTGGTTTTCATATCTCTCTCCACTTCCCTATGCTTATGCCAGTCACATTTCTTCTTTTGAAGGTTTTGTTGCTAAGCAGCCTGAGCCACAGGCATGGCTCCAAGTCTGTGCTGAAGCAGGAGGCTGCAGCAGAGATGCCCCAGAAGGCCTCCTTCCACCCTACAACAACTTCCACTAACAGGCAGAAGATGCTGTTGTAGAGAACAAGGACACATGATAAGACTTTTTCTCAGCCATAGCTTTCATCTACCTGCCAACAGAAGCCAAAAGACACTAGTGTTCAGAATTGAAGTAGACTTGGAATTAAAATGTGTTGCAAGCTTCTGCTAGCTTTAGCTATCAGGTAATTAATTACATGAGCAGTAACATGGCCTCGTACAAAACAACTTCAGCCCACACACAGCTTTACTCAAACTCCAAAAAAGCCTGGAAGCCGGAACAGCTTGCAGCATACAGAGCACCAGCAGCCATCTAAGACTGTTACCCAGCACCACAGAACATGGCTGGCAGGGACAGACTGGGACCTCTTGCATCAGAATTAAGGCCTATGTTGAAGGGTGTTTTATCCCTTTTTACAGCTACCTGAATTATCAGCAAGGAGCTGCAACAGCAGCAAACACCAACTAGACTCAGGTAACAGCTTCCACAGGTCACAACTGAGACCAGGAAATACGTAATAAAGATTAAATCTCTTTCCCTTGAACCCAAAATTTCATCCTGCTATTAGAAATCCATGTAGTGTGGGTTTCTTCTTTTTAGGTCACTTTGGAAGGAAAAGGGAAGTACAGCCTCTTGCAAGGTCCCTGTAACATAACCACAAGTTAGTAAGCATATCCTGGCCAGCCAAGGATTGTGTTCTGCATTAGCCAGCTGATTTGTTTTAGCTACGGGTAGGGAGAATACCTGTTCTAATATTGTCTCCTATAAGGAAACACAATACCAATTAACTTAGTGAGCATTCTGTTGCTTGTAGCAGTAATACAGACCACATTAAGGTGATATTTGAGTGTTCATTTATCACGCTTTATCCCTCTAAAATTAAATGCATTTAGGGTGGCAGATTGCAGCTTAAGAGTTTCAAACTGGACATGAGAAAGAGCTTTACTAGAACAGTAGTGCAGCACTGGAATATGTTACACAGACTGGTGTATCTCTCCATCCTTGAAGGCCTCCAGGACACTAGAAACTGTCTTGCTACCCTGAGGTCAACATTAATTTTTTGCTCTGAGGAGAGCTTTCAGGGTCTTTTAAAAACAAGGTTGCACAGAATGCCACACAACTCTTTTTGGAGATAGTTAGTGATCACTTTAGTCCATTTATCCAGCAGAACATTTTATTCTTATTAAGGACAAGGAAATACCAACAACTCAATTAACATGACACAGATCAAACAAGCCCTGTTAAGCATTTTCTACTTAACATGTGAAAAAAGAGTCTAAAGATATCTGATGTGTCCAAATCGTTCACATTAAAACTTGAGCTCATCCTTTAGCATAAGCCCAGCTGATGTTGCTCCTGTGTATAGCAAAAGGTGGAAATAGTTACCAGAACAGCTGTGTTTAACAAGTACTGAAGCACTGGAGTTTAAACTGCATTTACTAGTGTGCTATTAGACTGCTCTCCTTGCATCTCTTCAGAGTCTCAAGCAGACTTGCAGAAAGCCACAGCAGAAAAACGAACTTCTCCTTTTTCACGTTCTGTAAATTGTCTGCAGATCTTAGCAGAATCCTTGGGGATAAGAAAATGCAGCGGTTTAGACTAAGACTTTCTATAGAGAACAAGTCTTTGCAGCTCCTGAGGCCCACCAACTAAGTTACCAGGTCTTTTAGCACCAGCTAATAAATATCTAGCTCTGAGGACAATACATACTCATAAATTTGGTAGATTTAAGAAGCAGACTTGTACAGCAAGTAGGTACAGCCACTATACACCAAATGCACATTTCTCACCCTTTACAAGTCTGGCTTTCAGGGAAAGAAGCAAAAAGGGAGAAGTCTTACCTTCAACAGCAAGTCATCCGAGCTTGTGCCATGGTTTACAGGAAATGGCATGCGGCCATCTATAAAAAAAACCCCTATCACTCAGTCTACTTAATAATTCTGAATTAGCAGAACTGAGCATAGTGCGCCCAAACAAGTACATGATACTTGGGAAGTCAAAACAAATTGTCAGTATTATATAGTCTGAGATGGGGACTGAGTATTCTCAGCTCTACCAGCAAAGATATGCTTTACAAAAGGACCTAGGCCTTCAGTGTAATCCACCACCAGTTAAAATTTTCAAGTGAAGGCACAATTGTGTATTGGCTCAGAGAGCCTCAGCAAACAGTTTAACTAGCACCGAATATCTCGCCTGAGCCCCCACTGCTGCTATGCAGTCTGAAGTAGGCCCAGCCCAACTGCAGAGTTTACAAGACCTTACCCAGTTCATAGAGGTGTCCATCCACATTGACAAACAGGATGAAGTGGAAGTTCACACTGTTGTCCTCAACCTTAGAAGATACCATTAGATACATTTGTTAGGTTGAAGCTAGGACTGCAAACCCTGCTTGTGATTACAGAACATGAGACATCAACAAGGCAGCAGCAAAGGACTGAAAACTTAAGTTCAGCTGAAGAGGTCTGTGGCAAGACCTCTACAGGGTCAAGCACCAGAAATCCTAATGCAAAGACATGTTTTCAGACTGGGTCTGGACTCAGATTTTCAATCCGTGTTTAAAGGAAGAAACCCTGAACAAGTATTCACCCATGAGTCACTAATTTCTCTGCCCTCGTGAACTGTAACAGCTATCTGACAGGCAAAAAAGCTGTATTGCTTTACCACCTTTATTAATCCCTTTCCCCAAGATTTTACACATCCACATCTTACCCGACATTGTCCTTCTTGTGCAACCGAATTATGGACTTCTTGTATAGCCTTAAGAGAAAGCAGATACAGGTTACTACATCCTTAAGTGCTGATAGCTGCCAGCAGTTTGAATAGTTCATGTACCTTATTATTTGCAAAATGCTTAGCTCTCTCTTCAGGAGACAGATCAGCTGTTTCATCAAGAAACTTCTTCAGGGCAGACCCCTCATCTGCACAAGATGATCAAATATTTTATTCAGTATGAGTAAAGCATCAGTGACAGCTCAGATGCAGCCCACAGTAATCAGTGTTTGTTGCATCAACTAGAAGTCATTGCATTCAGCTTGTAACTATCTCCTACATAGGCATGTTACTTGAAGTAAGCTATTTATCCAGAAGCTATTAGTAACAAACAACCAGAAAGCAGTGCTTCAGAGTGCTCTGGATGGTTGTCTTGAAAGTCACTTTCAAATAGGATATAGCTTTTCTGATTTCCCCATATTTGGCAGAAGTGTTCAGTCCTACTTTGAAGAAATTCAAGAAAAGTGCCAGCTGTAAGGACACATAAGTATTGAGTTACAGAATATGGGTAGATGAAATTGTCACACTGCCTTCAAATGAAGGCAGCACTTGCTCATGACAGGCTTACTTTGGTTTCCCACAACATAAATTAGTACTGCAGTACAAAGAGGTGCTGAGTTCTGGTCTTCCATGAAAGATATGCTGCATCATTGCTTCACTCATCAAGAGTGTGTTATTTCAGAAAATCTTTTCAAGAAGGGCAAAGCAAAACTATGTTCATATGCTCACTATGCCTTCCATATGTTTTCTTTTGAATAAGAAGAAATCCCACACCACACAAAGGGTTCAAGTTCTCTTTGGAATAATGATAGTTGTATTTTGCAGATCTCTAGACTTTGAACAACCAAATAATCCTTTTCTATAGGAAGTAAACCATCAAAACTATTGTCTCAGCAGGAAAAGTCTACTTACAGACCCTTACAATTTATATTTCTCCAGCAAAAAGAAAACATGCTTTAGACTGATTTAGAGGCTACTCTGAACACATCCATTTACATTAGACAGAGGTGGCATGAAAAAGTCCATCTCTTCAGTCGACATCAAGACCAATGTCAATAATTATTTCTGAATATAGTACTTCCTAGTTACAGATAGACTTTGTTCAGTCCTACTGTGTGCCCCTTTCTTCTTGCACTGCTCACTAGGACAATACCTTTGCAGCTACCAAACACAAGTCAAAGGTGAGAGGCCCTCTCCAAGAGCTGAAAGACACACTGACCAACTGAAGCCATACAGCATGCCTTAATTTGGCTTGCATAAAAGCCCCATGTTTCCCAATAGCCCATATGTGCTCAATCTTCTGTCATAAAAATGAAAATTCAAGCACTTCAGAACATTCATACTCACCAAGCTTCACTTTGTCTTTGTTATTAGCAACTGCATGTATCAGACCAATTGTCCCACAGGAGTTGCTGACTGTTTGCTTCAGGAAATACACCTTGGAACTGATTTCTTGGTCCTTTATTTTCTCAGTCTGTTGCTTCCTAAAGTTCTCATGCTGTAAATATGTAACTGTTTTAATAATTTTGTTACAGTCCCATCTTTTTATTGTGTAAACTACTAGTCAGATAAGTTGTACAGGAGAATCAATACCAGGACTGGAAAAACATTTACCCAGAAAGTCATCTTTGTGGCACAGGTCCAGTAAAGCACCATACGTCTAAACTGGATTCAGGCCAACACCTAATGGACTACCTGCATGACTCAGTCATATCCAAAGGCACTGTTCTTAGTCCTCCATATGTTCTATACAATGGAAATAGCTTGGGTTGGGAAACCATATAACGATTAAGCTCTTTTATATCCTCCCTGAATTTCTTTGGTCCATTGAACAAGATTACTCGACATTTGTCTGCAGTACTATGCCTCTGGACCTTTAGGTTACTTCCCTTCATGAGCTCCTTCCCATCAGAACTATGCATAAACAACTGTAAAATCCATCACTCCTGAAAGATTATAATCCGTCCTTTAAAGAACCTGTTAAATATACTTTATTTCAAAACCTATGTCCTCATTCACTTCCTTACCATCAAGTGGACTGACTATATTAACCATACAAAACTAATTTAGGCCTCCAGATCCAATGAGTCAGCACTGTAATGGAATTGTTATTCCTCCAGCTCAAGATTGATCACGTTTTTCTCTCATTCTGATACACAAAGCAAAACCTCACATGAGTATTGGGATGGAATAAGAGGCCTTGTTTTGTTGTTCAGTTCATTTTAGCTCAGGCTGGGGGGAGGTGGGGGCCATCCACGACAACAGCCATCTACAACCCCCGTGAGAGCCCCGTCCACGCCCAACCATCTGATGCTTGGGTGGATGACACAGACACGCTCCTGGCAGCCGCCAGTGCCACCTGCGGCCAGCCCCCGCCACGCGGGAGGGGACACCCACCTTCTCGGTGAGCGGGAACAGCAGCAGCAGCGCGCACGCCGGGGTCGGCACGGCTCGCAGCGCCTCATCCTCAAAGCCCAGCACGTCCACGAAGCGCCAGCCGGGACCCACCCCGAGGCGAGACAGCACCTGCACAGGGCACAGAGAGCGGTGGCCCGACCGCGACACTCCCGTCCCTGTCCCTGTCCCCGTCCCTGTCCCCGTCGGGCGCGGCCGCCCCCGCCCCGCCGCGCCCGGTGACACAGCACAACGCGCCGCGCCCCCTGCCGGCCGCCCTGCCCGCACAGGGGTGCCCGCGGCGGGGCGGGGTGTTCAGGGACGGAGGGAGGCGCCGCTCCGCAGGTGTGGCCGCATCCCGGCGGAGCAGCACGCCCAGGGATGGAGGGAGGCGCAGCTCCGCAGGTGCGGCCGCGCCATGGTAGGGCGGGATGCCGAGGGATGGAAGGAGGCGCCGCTCCGCAGGTGCGGCCGCATCCCGGTCGGGAGGGATGCCGAGGGATGGAAGGAGGCGCCGCTCCGCAGGTGCGGCCGCATCCCGGTCGGGAGGGATGCCGAGGGATGGAAGGAGGCGCCGCTCCGCAGGTGCGGCCGCATCCCGGTCGGGAGGGATGCCGAGGGATGGAAGGAGGCGCCGCTCCGCAGGTGCGGCCGCATCCCGGTCGGGAGGGATGCCGAGGGATGGAAGGAGGCGCCGCTCCGCAGGTGCGGCCGCATCCCGCGCAGCGGCACCGCTGCGCACAGGCAGGGCGGGATGCCCAGGGATGGAAAGAGAAGGGGCGGCGCCCGCCCGCGGCGGTCCTGCGGCGGCGGNGCGTGGGCAGGCGGCTGGCTTCTCCCGGGGCAACAGGTTTCTCCTCCGCCATCAGCCCAGCCCCTTGCTCCGTTCATCCCGAAAGCCCGTGTCTACAGTTACGTGCTTCCCCGCCCTTCATCATTAGACCCTGCTCTGTGTGTGTTGGGTAAAGTATACGATGGTTTTGATATTCAACGAAATCATGAAACACTTATTTTTAAATCTTCGGTATGATTATAAAACCATCATGAAAGTCTCCCGTCTGGTGATTGTATCCCTCAGTTCGAACCAACCTCCAAACCAGTCCAATGAAGCTGGTTAAAAAATAGTGGGCTTTTTATCTTTTATTCATGACCTGACAGTTTCTGTGCACAATATCTTTGGACTAGAACATGTCTGAACAAGGAAACAAAACCAACCTGCTCAAAATACTAAAAATCACGTGGACTCCAAACAGCCTTGCAGATTTTACTGGTAAACAGCCTTGTGGATAAGCGAGATGCTTCACAGTTGTCTTTCAAACAATGCAAATACTGAACAAAAGAGTCAGCTGAATGTCTGCAGTCTGTTTGGTTTTGATGACTTTCTTCCTTTGGTTTTCCACCCTGTTTCAGAATGATTTGGATCCCAGTGCAGCAAAATTTCTAAGTGCCTGCCTGATTTCAAGCACATTTAAATTAATTTTAGATCTATTGCACTGTAAGTTAGTGAGGAATAATTCACATCAAGTGGTTGCACGCATACGTTTTTAAACTGAGACCTCTTCATCAACATTACTCAGTTTACAATGAACTCCTTGAAAAAGAATCTTACAGTTTAATCTTTGAAATATGGCCATAAAAGGTTCAAGATGTGATGTCACACTAGTTCTACCTATACCGAGACTTAGTGAAGAAAAAGCAGAATAGCAAGGAGGATTTTGTATTTTATGGCCAAAGCTGGAATGTTTCCAGACAGGATAAAGCCTTGAGCAACCTGAGCTGATCTTGTAGCTGATCATGCTTTGAGGAGGAGGTTGGCCTAGAGACATCCTGAGAGCCCTTCCAAACTGAAGTATCCCATGATGCTGTGATTCAGTCTATCACAGTAAAGAGAAGAGCAGTATACACTGTTCAAAACCAAAGAGTTTCAGGGAAGATGGGGGAAGGTTTACAGTAAATGACAGTATCATTTATTTCTGCTTTTTTCCCCCCCTTACTGTAGCTGAAAACAGTCTTTGACTAAAAATGGCCTGAAATATTTATTTCATATAGAGTATCTTTCACTATGTTTTCTTTATAATCAACTCCTCATGCGCTGTAAGATGCAAGGGTATCAAAGCAACTTGAATGAACAGGTCTAATGCTAATGGTCCCTCATAGCTATGCAGGATGCAACGCCTTTGAGAGGATGGCAAAGCACATACATCTTGCAGCCCACAAAAAAAGAAGGCTAAAAAAGGCAAGAAAATCCTATTTCTGTATTGCTCAGCAGCAAATGGTGGTTATAACTTCAGCCTGCCTCAGCAATGGCAGTGCTGAGATCCCTAGGTTACAGTTATCCCTGGGATGGCTCCTGTGTCTAGGTTGTCAAGAGAGACTGCAAACAGTTATGCAAGTGTAAATTCAGACTCTGCATGCCATGAGCAGCATACAAGAAGTGATAGCAGCAGTGTTTCTACAGGAGAATCTGCCAAATCTATCAATACATTACCTTTAAAGTAAACAGTAAGTGTAACAATATGAAACTGCTAAAAAACTGCTACAGTTTCATAAAGATGCCTGCCTCCAGAATATCCCATAAAAACTGGGTGCTGTGTCATATGCAGTCCCCATCTACCTCCTTGCAAAGATGAAGTCTCTAGAACATCTTTCTTCAGAGCAGGTAGGTGTACCTAGCACATTTAAGCCAATTCATTCCCACTACTGCAATAAAACCAAAACTCACCTGAAAAAGTGATTGGATGTACTTGTGCACTTTCTGCACTGTCCAAATGTAATAATAGTACTTGTGTTCAACACTATGAATAAAGGTTTTGCTCAGATGTCTAATCGAGAAAATGCATACAGAGGAATCTTTGCTACATGTATGATCTTTTGGCAGATTTCTTTCTCTTAGATATACGACTTGGTGTCAGTATTTACCTTCTCACCATATTCCAGTTGAAAGTTTATATAAGGAACAACTAGACCTATAGTTAAGGGCTGTTTCTGAGTTCAGAGGATCTCCTAACAAAAGCACCTGTAACAAGCAGGGTAGTGAAGGAAGCAAAGCTGGCCTTAGACAATGCAGAGCTCCTGATATGGAAGCTGAGATTGTAAACTATTCTTTAGAAAATAATTTCCCTTTTGTCCTGCCAGAATCTAATCCCTGAGGTGGTCCAAGTCCACATCTTCCACTGTAGTATCTGCAACTGCCTAGCAAACACACTGTGCCTTTCTTATTTTTCTTATAATGACTCGCTTCCCAAAAGAAGTATTCCAAACCCATTCCTGGAAACTTCCTTGATTCCCTACTCTCTACCTTCGAAACAAACAATTACTGTCCATTGCTGGCTGGTGGTGCCCAGGGCAGCGGGATGCAGGTACATGGTGGTGCAGGTGCTGGAGCTACAGGAATCTATTACTTCATGTCACCATTCTCCTGGGAACTGCCTATTTGCATTTACCCTACAGTGAGTGGAAAGTATTTGAGATAACCGTGCTGACTTATTGTAAGTACCTCTGCTGGCTTGGAGCTAAATCCTGCCTAAGCATAAATCCCACTTGAGGTAAATCATGCAGTTAGATAGCTCAGTTTCACCATAACAGTGTACTTGAGAGAGATTGACTTAAACAGAAATGCAGCATCCTTGTAGGGTTGCTAGGACTACACCTGAGAAGGGTGTGGACAGAGCAATGCCACGCTCCCTCTGCCATGCCTCCTCCTGCTCCAGGACAGTGTCCCTGGAGCTGTTAACTTTGTAGCTCTCAACCCTAACCATAAGCCTAATGGCAGCTCTGGGCTGAGGCTGTGGCCCAGGTGAGAAAACTGGAAGGAACAAATGTGTCCCTGGAGCTGTAGGATTATGGCTCTCTGAATCCTAACCCTAACTCTGTTTTGTCATAGATCCAAAACACATCACTATGACAGGTTCTATGGGGAAAACTAACTTTGTCCCAGCTAGAACCTGTACTCTGTGTCACAAGGTAGGAAACATAAACCATGACAAAGGTATCTGAGGCCTCTGCAGGTACAGTGGGCGTCAGGGATCTGTGTAAGGCTGTAACATCCCCCCTTCTCTTCTGGTAAATTGTCTGGAGCACAGCAGCAATTCCTGCATGAGAGTGCCCCAGCCTTTAATTAGAAGATCAGAGGGATCAATAGGCCAGGCAAGTGAGTGCTTTTATGGAGGGTCTGGGTTCACGAAAGATTTGAGCATGAAGAGAGATGTATTTGTTTCTGAATTGCAGCCAGGTTAATTTAAATACTTGTGTGAGGAGTCTTGGTGGGCTGGGCTGCAGTCACCAGTGGGCCAGGAGCTCTAGGCTGAAACACAGCAAATGTCAAGCAGGAGACTGGGAAGTGAAAGAAATTCAAAGCAGCTCAGAGCTGAAGTGGGAATAGGGGGAAAAAACACCTCAAATCTTTCTTTACTTCATGTAACGGTTGCAAAAGTTATATTCTCTTGTCCATGAGAAGTGTATGTTTTGGCTAGGAGATGTAATAATTAAGGGCTGCTGAGGTGGAGACTTGTTGACAGATGTGAACTCTGGGTCTGACCTGTGAGGAAGATCAGCTGGAAAGGGGTAACACACAAGCAATGCAGAAAAAGGGCCAGGCTGATGAAAGGGGCTGCTCTGCCAAGGACTGACTTTGTACATATTGACTACTAGCAGTGACTCTGCAACTGCTCTGAACTGCAGCCAAATCCACCAGCATGTAAAAAACAAGCTCTATAGAACGTGATGGATCTTCTGGAAGTCTGTAGGTGGAAGTGTTAAACTGCCAAAATGTAGTTTTGAAGGCTTACCTTGAGAGTCTCAGTTCTGAAGAGTGTGGCCATGGCTTTCTTGATTTCAGATCTGTCTGGCAATATGCTTATGACTCTTCACTTCATTCTTCTTCAAAATCATGTCCACCAAATGGTGATGGTGTCTATCAGAGGCACAGTGATAGCATACTTCATGAGAGAAGTAGGACAGAGAGTGACTTCTTTCTCTTTTCACAAAGAAAGGCTGGAGGGACATCATTGTTGTCAAGGGTGTCTTAGTTTCCAATGAAATTATATACTGTCTGGTTATGAAAGATATGAAACCTTGCAAGGCTTATCTCAATGGATGAGAAAGACAGTATATTGGCACCTGGGCAATTGGCATGTGTCTCTTTTCCCACTAGTGCTTTCTTTGGTAATGTTAGCAATCCACCCTTTTCTCTCTATAGGCAGGAACAATCCATCTTTCTAGTCCTGTAGGAGAGAACAATCCCTCCTTTCTTCTGTCTTTGTTTTGTTGACTTAAGCATTCTTACAATTAGTGCTTTTATCGAGAGAGCTAAAATATACATTTCAAGAGGACCTTAGTCTGTGCAATGTTTTAGCATAATGCATGTAATAGCTAATAATGAATTCTAATTTTGATGTAGTACTTGGATGATCTATGCTAACGACTTACATACCTACTTCATTTTCATCCAATGAATGCTTCCTTTCGATTAACAGGACAGGATAAAACATGATGAGCCATGTCATTTAAATTACTGGTTGTGAGAGACTTAAATAGCAGCACTGACTCTTGTAATACACTCTCTAGGTTAGTGCTATGCCTCTTCCCAAGTGCAGTGTTGTGCCATGCCATCCTGGGGTAGCCCCAGTCTGTTTGTCCACTGCAGTCTTCACTTTCTTCAGTCACAAGTCAGCAAACCCTATCCTTGGGCTTGCTTTTGGACACTTGACAGCCATACATAGCACCCAGAAAGCATTCACTTCTACTCTGGGACTGCTGGAAGAGTTTACCTTAGACAGGCTGAGATTCTTGTGAAAGGTTGCTCCAAATCAGCTCCGGAGCACTAGCCACCCTTAAGCTGGAGGAGAGTAGGGGAAAAAAAGAGAGATGAGAAATGTTGTCGGTCAGTTGAAAGGATATCAAGACAGTGACTCGCTAGTACTTTTACAGTGGTAGAGATATACTTCCTCAGGTCTATGGGGTGCTGAGGGAAAGGAACAGGCCACCCTTTTACCAAATCCCAAATACCTCTTTATGTCAGTGGTCTCCATTCTCAAGAAATAATATTTTCAGGGAAAGTACAGAATATATCAGCAGCTTAAGGAGCTGCTGAGGAGGGCTCTAACTTCTGGATCAAGTCCGTTGTCACCTGTAGTCTCTTTATATGCTAGCAGAGCTTTGTTGTCTCTTGGGGGAATGTGAGGAGCAAATGAAGAAATTGGCTTGCCTGCTGTTGGATGAAGAAGTGAGAGGTATTGCTCTGCCAAAAAGGAATAGCAGGGGCTTTTGTGTCTGTTGAAGGAAACAAAAAAAAGAGGGCTTATTCAACTTGTATGACAACAGAGGCACCTGAAGAGAAAGACTCTTGTGTGAAGGGCTTTTCTCTGAAATCTTGTAACTTCTTCAGTTCAGCAGAACTTACACTATGTCCTGGATATCAGTTTATCTTTTTTGAGGGGAAGGAAAAGGGGACCAATAGTGATGGGCAGATGTAAAAGGCATTCTTTCAGCCTGCCTTTTTTATGCAAATTGAGACCTTTAGCAGAATTTAAAGTAGTGGACACTTGAAATTGGGGAACAACAAAGCCACATAATAAAAATTATTAAAAAAAAAGAAAGGTTTTTAGCTAACTTAGTCACAGAATCCTGAAAGATTCTTGCTTTGTTTCACATAACTGACATGGTCCTGTATTCTTGCTGTGTCTTATGAGTAGTCTTCCAGTCAAGTGTTTCTGCCTGATTATATATGTATGTTCATTCCCTTCCATATAAAGTGTGAAATAAGTTGTGCTCAGATCAGCATGTTCTCTAAAAACTCTACTTCCATAACAAAATTGTCCTGCAGAGTACAAGCTACCCTGAACTCCTACACTTCAACAAGGACATGCGTACCACAATATTTACACCAGTTTGTGCCAAGGGATTTACTTCCTAATCTACAAGTGCACACACTTGAGAAGTGTGGGCATTTTGTTTTTAGTTAGAGAATTGCCTTGATGTAAAGCCTCAGCTGCAGATAGTTCGTGAGAAGTTCAAGCATGGTTCTTCTGTTAGAGCTACTTCATGTGGGGAATGATGTTGGCACAGAGCTGCTGCCTGTCCAGTGAGTCAAGCCAAGAGCCTGGGGTCCCTGAACTGCCCTGAGACCTGCCTGCCTATCTAGTCCTGTCCTGAAGTGGGCTGACTGTGCAGGACTGCATGGGAAACACATTTTCTGCATCTGAGCCAGTATCAAACTACCTCTTCTTCATCACTCCTAAGGTCTATGGCCTATCTTAGAGTTCTTAGCCACTACATATACTTGGTATGCAGGTCTGGCAGGCTGGTGACTCAGAGGAGCACAGCTCTGACTCTTTCTCAGTGTGACCATAGTAGATAAAAAGCCTCACAGACATAGATCTGAGGTGCTCTTGCTTCTCTGCTCCGTAACAGCACATAGAAGCATTAAATGGTCCCTTAGTCATTCTAGCAGATTGTGCTTTTTAGCCACTGAGATCTCCAAAGTCCTGCCTGTACCAATATCTGTGTTAATTACAAATTAACAGTAGCTATTCACTTGTACTTGCAAGTCACGGCTTTCATTTCAAAATGTGTAAGAATGAGAGACTTAACCCCACATTAATAACAACTTTCCAGAAGTACATCTGGTAGAACATAAGCCTTTGGTTAAGTTATAGTGCTGACACAAAGCGTTTAGCACGTGGTGACCACCCAGTGCATTGTTAATGCAAAAGAGTTGTATGTGCTGCTCTTAGCAGCTGGGTGATGCAGCAGTGCAGGGGCCCAGCTGCTCTGACACTGCTAGGGATGTTGCTGGTGGAAGGTTATTAGTCTTGGCTCAACTGCAAGCAATTAACATTAAAAACACAGTGAAACAAACCCAGTTGGGAAACATCACCCCTTCCAAGCATGCCTTTGCCCTGAGTCACTCTGAGACCCTAAACCTATAGTGAATCCTTCTGTGTATCTTCAGAGGCTGCTCTGAGAGCACCAGCAGTGGGGAGAAATGGAGGATTTTTTCCCTCTCTGCTCCTGAAACTTTTACACACTATACAAGGAGGAGGGCATTTCCAAACTTCCACCTTCAGAGAAGTGTTTAGACAGTGTTTGTGACTGATGGAGAAACTTTTTCTGAAGGTCAGTTTAACAAGCACTGTTTTGAAGTGCTTACCCAAAGCTCATGTGGGTATGAAGAATGCCATCGTTTGGCCCTTGCATTGTACTGTTTTAGCGTTGGAGTTTAGCTTATAAAGGTGCATGCTGAAACAAATTCCTGTCTCTGTGGAGAAAAATATTTAGATTGTAAGGGAAACTACACTATGGATCAGAAAACAATGGGACTCTATCACATTCTACAGTTGCAAATATAAACGCAAAACATGCCACTCTTTCCTGTGTATGTTTATACACATAGGGCAAAATTCCCATTGAGTGCATTTGCAGCCTGGGCTTTTCTAGCTGCATTTAGGACATTAAACACTGGACTTTTGTCTCTCTTGTTTCAGAGACAAAGCACTGGCCTTCTGCTGCTAGCAAACCTAGCATTTCCAACTTTATCTTAGCTTTCTGTACCTCTTAATGTGTATTGGTGGATGTAAATGTGTATATATGCATAACACAGAATCATAGAATCCTAGAGTGGTTTGGGTTGGAAGGGACCTTAAAGGTCATCTAGTTAGGATCATAGAATATTCTGAGTTGAAAGAATCCCACATGGATCATCAAAGTCCAGTTTCTGACCCTGCACAGGACAACCCCAAGAATCACAGCATGTGTTTGAGAGCATTGTCCAAATGCTTCTTGAACTCTGTCAGACTTGGTGCTGTGAACACTTCCATGGGGAGCCTATTCCAGTGACCAACCACTCTCTGGGTCAGGAACCTTTTCCTAATATCCAAACAATAAACCTCTCCTGACACAGGATGCTCTCTTATAGCTTTGGATCCTTCTTATATTGTGCCTCCTAAAACACAATATTCAAGATGAGGCCACCCCAGTGCAGAGCACAGCGGGACAATCCCCTCCCTTGCCTGGCTGGCCATGCTTTGCCTGATGCCCCCCAGGACACGGTTGATCCTCCTCGCTGCCAAGGCACTGCTGACTCATAGGCAACTTGCTGTCAACCAGAACACCCAGGTCCCTTTCCAAGATGTTGCTCTCCAGCATCTCATTCTCCAGTTTCTACATATAACCCAGGTTGCCCCATCCCAGGTGCAGAATCCAGCACTTGCCCTTGTTGAACTTCTTATAGCTGACAATTGCCCACCTCTCTAATTTGTGGAGGTCTCTCTGCAGGGCCTCTTGTCCCCAGAGGAGTCAACAGGTCCTCCCAATTTAGTACTGTTGGTAAAGTTACTTATTATACCTTCCAGTCTTTTATTCAAGTCATTTATGAAGATGTTGAAAAGCACTAGCTCTAAATTGGAGCCCTGCAGAACCCCACTAGTGACAGGTCACCAGTCTGATGTTACCCCATTTGCTATTACCCTCTGTGCTCGACACGTGAGCCAATTGCTCACCTACCACATGATGTGTTTATCCAGCTGTGTGCTGGACAGCTTGGCCAGAAGGATTCTGTGAGAGTCAGTATCAAAAGCTTTACAGAAATCAAAAAAGATTACCTCAATTTCTTCCCTTGATCAACTAGGTGGGTTACCTTGTCATAAAAGCAAATTAAGTTTGTGAATCACAACTTCTCCCTCATGAAGCCATGCTGGCTGTGACCAATGACTGTGTTGTCCTTCAGATGTTTTTTAATAACTCCAAGAATAATTTTCTCCATAATTTTACCAGGCACTGAAGTGAGAATGACAGGCCTGTAGCTCCTAGAGTCATCATTCTTGTCCTTCTTGAAAACTGGAACAATGTTTGCCAGATACCAGTCAACTGAGACTTCCCCATATTCTCAAGACTATTCAAAAATCTTTGAGAGAGGTCTCAAAACCCCTGCCATGGGCAGGGACACCTTCAACTATACCAGGTAGGTTTCCCAAAACCCTATATACAGCATATGAGTGGGTTAGACACCCTGGCCCAAGACTTGGGTTTCCTGACTGCCTGACAGGGAGCTGTACTAATAGACCACCTTTGGCTGCCTGTTGGAAAGCAGAACCTGCAGTGAAGCACTTCCAGGGAACACTCCAAGACACAAGAGTGCCAGGGCTGAAATACAGCAACTGCTGGCAATGGAGAGGTGTTTGCCGAAAACTTCTAAGCTGTACTTTATTTTGTGCTATTTGAACAACTGACATTTCAGAATATTTGTAGCCTCAAAGGCGAGCTACATTGCAAAGTCTCTGTTGTATTCCTGTTTCTCAGTTGTAGGAAGACTTTGGTGATCATATGTCTCAGTGCCCATCAAGGCTATAGTTCCCATTTTAAGCAGCCAAGATAAGAAAATCTAGCTAGATGTTAGCTTTGAAAGCATGAGCTATTATCTTTATTTAAATACCTGTAATTATGGGCCTTTCTCTGTGGCAACTTTTCCATACTTTTGTCCACCAGAGCCACACAAAAAAGTAAACAGTGTTTGCAGAAAAGTCAGCTCTGAAAGCTCCTACTGGCTTCTAGCAGAGTGCCCAAGCAGCTTCTGTAGCATTTATAAACTACATTTATAGCGCATCATGTAACCAAGGAGTTTATATGCATGGGGGCCAGGCTAGGCCAGGCCACCTGTCCTTCACCTTGCCTGTAGGAAATCTCATTATGCTGCTGTATGACAGGCAGGGAAAAGAGAGATCAGGGAATTACATCTAGACAAATGTCCAAGAGATCATTTATAACTTACTTTACAATCATTCTTGGATGCAAGGCTTTGCATTCCTGAAGAGCTAGAAAGAAGCTTCAAAATTATCATTCTGCCTTGTTTGGCATGTCAAGAAATCAGAGAACTGCGGGCCTACAAATTGCTCCACTTGCACTTGTTCCCATACAACCTTAATTAATGTAGTGGTAACATGCCTGAGATAGCTAATACAGTGAACAGGAGAGGGCTCCACAAGTATAGCAGGAGGCCTTGATTTAGTTCCTGGTTTGATTAAACTACTGAAGTAATCTAATCTGAGACTGATATTTCACGGTCTTTGCTTCTCTATAAATAACACAGGGAAGTTTGTCCATGGCAGAATTAATCTTTCACTATATGCTTGCCCAGGGAGCACCAAGGAGACAGGAACTCAATGGGAGCAATACATGCTTTCACATAGGTCCTGAGAAGCAACGCATCTGGGGAACTGAACTGTAAAAGCATGTTCAAGTCTGTAATGAAAAATTACATTTTACAAGTCTAATTCTTAAATCTCCTAGCTCCATACATACTGTGTGCGGTCATTTTCATTCTTCCTGGAAAATTATTTGATTTCGTCTTTAAAATGGAGATAATGTAGCTGTGTGAAAATGTTGGAGAAACAGTTCCAAAGAAAATTACCATTCCACTGTAACTGAATTTTCCTAATTAAGTTTCTGTGTTTAGGATCAATATATTCAGCAAAAGATGGTGTAGGTTCCTCTGGGCCATGAAAGTGCAGCGGCACCACTAGATGGTAGCCTTATTTCAGTCACCTCTTTCCTACTTCCCACTGCAGCGAGAGAAATGGGTTTCTCGAGATGGGATCATTGCATGCTGTAACTACCCCTCTACACGGACTAACCCTTAATTAAAAAGCTGGTATATAGAAGAAAGCAGGGCAGAAACGATGAACTTCACCTGAGAGTACACTTGGGCACAGCCAGTCCTGACTTAGAGCCTGCAGACCCGTGTGGCACCAAGGGTCAGTTGCAGAGGGTTACTTGCCAGTAGAGACTCCTACGGACTGTCATTCCTTGTTCAGATGGACTTTGAACAAAATAAATTTGCAGTCAGTGGTTCACACATAGGAACAACAAGATGATAATTAAATTCTTTTGGTATGAGCTGATGATTTACAAAGGCCTCTTCCCCCCCCCCCCC